>JAULBW010003305.1:0-22886 GCA_032358265.1 Vaucheria bursata | reverse complement strand
GAGTGTAACATCAGGTGCATTTCATATATAAATGTAACATCAGAGGTGGGGATTTGCAGTGAATAGAAAAAACCGGATAAGTACCCAGTGTGAATTGAACTTTGGATGTAGACATAATGATAATAGAACTCTGGGTATGGGCCAGGTACAAATTGAACTCCAGGTAGAAAACCAGTGTACATGGTTAACTTGGAACATCCAGTGTGCAAGGCAAACTTGGAAGACCTGCATGACAAAATACATAAAAGGAAGAGAGAAGTCCTAGTGTGATAGCCTTAAGTCAAAAAAATGAGAGGTTAATGGTGCACCTGAGTAGCAAACTTGTTTGTATAAGCCAGTATACTTTAAGAGGCAGCTGATGTGCTTGAAAAATATGGACAGCCAGGATGAAGTGTATTGCACAAGTGTAAGCGAATGGTCAGCCAAATGCATATCACTACTCTCAGATACCACTTGACAATCTACCATGCTGTGTATAAAGACCCATCAAATATCAGAGAATGGGTGGTGAAATTTAAAAATGCTTGGCTTGGTATATCAATAGCAGTGCATAGGACCAAAACTAGACCCAGTATAGCAGAGTGCATTGTGTAAGAATACCTGATGAGAAGTATTAAAAAGATTTGGTGGGGTGTAAGACTTATCATTAGTGGTAGCTTAGCAGAGTGTAGAGGTAGCCTGATAGTGTCTATCTTTGAATTGTTAAAGATGACTCTGTAGAGCTTAGAGCATTAGAAAAAAGAGAGAAAGTTAAGAATATACAACGCACTGTGACTGTAATCACAGCGTGAGGGAACAACAAACAAGAAAAGAAAGATAGTGCAAGAATGTATATTTATTAGTGACCTCTACTTGTTGCACGCTATGGGAGCATGCTGCTAGAGTTAGCATACTTCTGCTGGGAGAAGTAGAAAAAGAAGTGATTAGAAGAAAGCAAAGTGCACAATAATTTGTAGAAATCCAAAGAGTCTCCTCAAAATTTCAAAGAAGTTTACAGAAAACTAAAAAAAATTCCGATTTCAGCCAGTGATGTAAAAATGCTGCAATTGCAAGTAGATCGGAAATGTTGGTAAAGAAACTTCATGGAATGAACTGTTGGGTTTTGTAGAGCAAATCCTGGAAAATCACGGATAGACGGATAAAATGAAAATGAGTTATGAAATGGTTCACAAAAGATATTGACGGATTAAACGGGTCACGGGTCATGATCTGAACTGGGGAATTAGAGCAGTAATATATTGAAATTCTGACATAGAGGTATTTCAATTTTGCATACAGGCTAAGAATGCTAAGGGTTCAACATACTTTTGACCTGGAGCAAGCAGAAAAAAGATAAGGCAAAAAAACAAAATAAACTTTTGATGGAATGACATTATGCACAGTTGCATCAGGAAAACTAGCAAGAATTTCAGTATAGTGCTGTAGAGTATTTCATCATATTTATCTGTACAGAATCTTTCTTTTAGTCTAATTTAAAGTGGCAGTAAAACCCTAAGTTTTTGATAATACAAGTTTGGCCGAGACATGTGCTTTCTATTTCTGGTAGCTTTAACAAAAAATATGCTTAAAGATAGTTTCATTGTACTGAAACAAAACAAAAATTGAAGTTTGTTTGAATATGGACCAAAAATAAACTGTACTACTACCTCATTATCTTATTTCAATGACATTCTTAGAAAAACTTAAGTTGATAGATATATATTTGGCTTTTTTCTTTAGTGCTTTTTACAATGATTGATATCCACATTGAGTTTGTTTCAAATTTGAAATACCTTGAACTTGTTGGCAATATTTAAAGCATTAGTAATTGTATTAAAATACTTTGATCTCAATGGTAAGTGCTCATTAAAGGGTTGTAAATTTGATTTCTTGCTGATTTTCTTTTTCCTAATATGAAAAAAATATACCCACTCCATATATTATGATATTAATATAATTGTTATATAGAATATGCCAAACTT
This sequence comes from Vaucheria bursata, assembly GCA_032358265.1. Classification (NCBI taxonomy): domain Eukaryota; class Xanthophyceae; order Vaucheriales; family Vaucheriaceae; genus Vaucheria; species Vaucheria bursata. The sequence continues at coordinate 20,925 of JAULBW010003305.1, read as the reverse complement.
GTTAAATTATATCTTTTTTAATAAACCTCTTAAGAGTGTCTAAACCTAAACTTGCGTATCTCCTCAAAAAGGGCTAAAAACTGCTTTGAAAATTAATTTTTTTGTGTTTGTAAACTGTGACAAAAAAGTAGCAGTATTTAGGTTACTGGAGTTTAACATATTCTGAAATATTGTTATGTTTGATTGTGGTAGTCTTACCCAGATACTAGGACTTATGTTTTCAACACCTTCTATGAGTTTAAAAAATTAAACTTTATTTGGCTGCTTGAGTATTTGTTTGAATAAACTTGTAAGCCTATCATGCAACTCCATAGCATTGCACTTCATATACTAAAAAAGCATTTTGAGTACTTGATAGAATTAACAGGTGTTATTTTAAGTCAACATTGCTGCAATGTGATTTTCTGCAGGAATAGATATTTACCAAGTATGAGCTGTTTTTCAATCAACTTGGAAGTAGTTATAATGCAATACCTTTATATGATCCAGCTTCCGGATGCAGTTGGATTGAGTTCAACCATGAAAGCCTAAAAAATTATAGTACTATAATGCAACAATACCAGGTCAATCAGTAAAAAAAATGTTGTTACCCATATAAACAGTGCTAGCCATATTAATTTCATTTTAAAATTTGCAAAAACTAGCATGATTTTGCCTAAAACCTAACATAAATGAGTATCCCTGTGCTTTATTATAAGTGTTTGCATTCCGGTTACACAGCTTTTTATGTTAAATGCATTGTAGTATTTTGCAAGTGTTTCTTTATAGCACCATTTTTCTATGGTAATATCTGAATATAATGTTGCATCTTCATTTCTATAAATCATAATTTCATACCTTGTACAGTTTGAGCTGTGGGTATAGTCCATATTAGAGCATGATTTCTAACAGAGTAAATTAAAATATTAAGCAAAACACTTTGCAAACACTTGTACTTCATCAAGTTTTTACATGAAAAATAAAAAGTTAATACATCTTACATTAGAAAAAATTTTAAACTGATTCATCTTTCAACAATGGCTAAAAATATTTTTGGTTTATTATCAAACAGCCCTATATCATAATAGATGTAAAATGATCTAAATCACTAAAATTTTTTAGGGCTACTTGTATTCTATAAGTTACTTTTAAAGGTTAAGGTTCAAGATTTGGGGTAACAAAAAAAATAAATTGACTTTTTCAAATCCTTATTCAACTTATGAATTAAAGCACTGTATTTAAAAATAGGAAGAGTTGCTTGTCCCAAACGTATTTTGTAGTAACTTCAGGTGTGTGGCCAATTGATCCTTAACAAATATCTTACCATCAATGCGTATTGATACATAGCTGTAGCGCAGTTCCCCAAAATGAATAATGCCTAAGTAGTATTAAGTTGTCTCAACTGTTCTAACCTCTTGCTCCAACTAAAATTTCTGATTTTCTGAGAACAGTACAAAAAACCAGCTGAAAAATGAACCCAGAATTAAATCCAAATTTTTGATTGCATTTAAAAGTAGATTAGTATATATAGAGAAAACAACTATGCATTAAACTATGAATTCATTAAAAGCTTTACAATCAAATTCAGAGTTCAGATTTAAATCCATTTGTACTTTCCCAATGAGTCCAAGATGTAGAATTGAATTTGAATTCAGTCACTTTTTGTATAGTTTAACAAGTAACTTCTTCAACTTTGTTTTGAATCTTATCAATTTTTTTACTTTTTGCTTCTCAATGATTGGTCTAAATAAATACATCCAAGATTCAGAACCAGATTCAAATCTGTCCATCTTTTGTCAAGTTGAAATTAGAGTCAGATTTGTTTAGATTTATATAGCTCTGGATAAAGAACATGGTCAGTTTGTTTTCTGAATTTTAAAACTTTTGGTCTTAAGAACAAATTAAACAATTCAGTAAAATAAAAATTTTACAAAATTTGATTGTGTTTTATAAATTTCAAAATATACTACTTTTTCAACCCACAGATGATTTTTCTAAAAACATGCTATTTGATGGGTACTGCAATAATGGCAGGTAGTAATGCTGGCAAGTAGTAATGTTGGCATATGCTTATTTTGTAACTGTAAGTAAAAGTAACCACTCACAGAGTAATCAAGTAAAAATACTGACAAAAATATAAATTCTAATGCTTATAGTTATTTTGTTGTTTTCCTTAGAAGCCAGGGTACATTTAATAATATAAAGATTTATAAAATATTTTACAGTAGTTCTTGTTCATATCATTGCTTACCTATTATTGGTAAAAGCAAGAGCATTCCAGCATACGTAGTGACAAGTAAAATTGATGACAATAAGCCATGTGTAGAGGTATCAAGTTTTAAAATTTACAGTAAAAAGTTTTTTTTTAGCTTAAAATTTTTTAAATCAGTAAAATTATATACTTAATGGTTCATAAACTAAGTGGCCAACATTAACCTCATATTACCTCCCTCAAAACATGTAATTTTCTCCCTGGCATTTACTGCCAGGTAGAAATCTCAAGAATACTTTTCAGACAAAAACTTTTTTTGAAACAGTAATATGGCATGCTTAAAACTATGAATATTCTGGGCTTCAAACATTAAAAACCTGCCAGAACTGCCAAATAAATACTTTACATCCTAAGTTTATCATATTCAAATGTCTGAAGCTAAATGTAGTACAGCAGAGCTTTTCAGTTCTTAATAACAACCAAAAACTTATAAAAGAAAGTTCTTCATCTAGAAGTTTACTCAGTTGAAAATTTTTTTTGTTTTCAAGTTTACTATTAAGGATTTGATATATGAACTGTAGTTTTATAAACCAAAAAAATGCAGCATAAAACTTTTTCTTACATAACTGATCAAATTTGATCATGCAATACATTGAAGTGTTTCCAGTGCTATTTCTTTGTTTTTTAATGATAATTTGTTACAAATATTTGATTTACCATAACAAAGTATCATATTTTTAACTCTTTAACACAGTCAAGAGTTACATCATTTAATTCCAAAAAGTGTATAATCTGATGTTAGGAATTAACTTTTTAAGAGGTCAATTTTGTTTTGTAGCTGTGGAATTTTAAGTTTTATGGCGAGTCATTGTTCTACATATTGGACTGTAGTAATGGGCTATGGTGACAGATTAGGAATATGATTTATGTGTTGCTGTAAAGTATGTTCACCTCCAGTAATACAGTTATGTTTGCACAAAATATACTCCTTACTGTCAAAATTTTGCATTTTGTTTGCTTATACATTCATAACACATATCTATAATTTGGTTATTCTCATAATGATTAATAATATTAGATACAGCCTGTAAACAATTGATAATTTTGAATTATTTTTTTCAAGTATTGCTGTTATGTTAGAAGATGTCTCCAGAATATCACATGTATACTCTAAGTCACCCCAGAAAGATTTATCTTGAACAAGGTTTATATGTTTCTAACTTTAAAGCAGAGCTCAATCTTACACTCTATTAGTTCAAATAAACCTTTCAATTAAAATGTTCTCTCTTTGTAAAAATGTATTTTGTGTACCATCATAGCCTAGTATCAGATGTTAATGCCTAGCTACACTTAATTTGCTTTGTTTTGAACATTATGTTCTAGATTAAACAAAATTAGTTATTGAAGCTTGATTTTCAACAAATCTGTTTATAAAACATCACCAAATTTATTATTTCTCACTTTGAAAGTTTGAGTAATATCTTTAACCAGTAAGTCAGTTACATGGGCTGCTTATATATTAACTGATACAAACACTGAGCTCTTCATTCAACAAAAGCTTCTCCTTTGCCTGTGTAACTATAGGATTATCAACTTTTACAATGGTAAACAGTACCTAACAAAACTATCACTTAGTTAACTTACTCTGCATTCAGTGTAACTACACAAGCAGCATTAAAAACAAAGTAGTTGTCAAAATAAACAAGTAGATATGTATATATATGTATGCCTTATTTCTTTGGCATTTATAAGCAGCATCAAAGTAACTAGCAAGATCAGGGATCATTTGCACTTTTAGTTGCACCAAGATCACAAAAGTATCTTGAAGCTGAGCTACATACATTTGAAGTTGGTGACTTTTTTAAATTGGAGAAAATCAGCAACTAGTCGCTAAGATTGCTGCATCCTAGCAAGACTAATCTCATTTGCATGTGGTTATTAGAACAAAATCATTCCTATTTTATTTGGATAACTAATTTGCGTCTAAGTAGAATTTGAGTTACAAATTCAAGTATCATCAAATATAATTTTGTAACATTGTTAATGATCTAAAGTTTCACTTCTGATCACACAGGTTAAGCTTTGTGATATTTTGTCCTTTCTGTATTAATATATACTGAATTATTTATTGTTTGTTGTTATAACTGCATAGTGCATGTTATATTGTTGAGTTCAATTTAAAGTTCTAACAGTTGTGTGTTCATGCTAATACTGACAAGTTGGAAATAAATAAAATTACAGCACCAGTTTCAAGAACGAAGTCTGAACCTAAATATACTGCTTTGTTTTTATTTAAAACTATTTAATAAAATAGTAGTGCAAAATTTTGAATTTATCAAATGCTGTGATTCAGAGCTTGTACCAGCATTATTATAATAACATTTTCACCAAACCAGAGATATAATTATGTAGGACTTTAGTAGCTGCAGTTAAACAAAAAATAAGATTAAGACAAAAAATGCCATTTTATCAAACGAATGCACTGTATTGTTCTTTAGATTCTTTAATAAGAAGCAACATGTATCTAGAAAGGACTATTTATTTAAATTATATGAATGAAATATCTGCCATGATTTTTGAGTGAATGTATAGCTAAGTATGCTAATATTTGAAAGCATTGGGATTTGAACCCAAGACCTTCGTGGTACTAATCGATTTCCACACTGTTGAACAATCAACTCTCTGTAATAAGGGGGCTGTAGGGGTCCTAGTATCTTGGGATAGGGCATATTTTCTGAAAATATCAACATTATGCTATCATCGTCTCATTTAAATGGTCATACATAAAAATATCTTTCCATAGTACCTGAAATTGCTTTCATGTTTAATGTGCGGAAGAATACCTCATATCTAGGTCCAATAGCAGAGCAATATATTGCATACTTACCAAATGTCATTGTGCCGGGTCTCAACGCAAGTTTATCAACTTCAAAATATTTTATTCCTTGGCATGAAAAGCAATTCAACATTTTTGGTTTTCCAAATCGTGATCTAACCTATAGTACATATCAATATGTTAGCATTTATTTGTTTAAAGCATTAATTCAATGTGGTTGACATAAAATTTTGGAATAAACTGGTATTGAACAATGAAAAAATTTGTGTACATATGAAGTATCATTTATAAGTAATTTCTATCTAGCACATGGAAAGTAACATGAACTGATTGTGAGTCTTGGTGGGATTACCATAATGAAATATTCTTATGTGCAAAATGCAGAAGAAAAGATGAAACAGTTTGCAGCACTGTTGTTTGTTTTTTTCTTGATAAGGTACTTGAAAATGTTGGCAACAATTTATTGAAGTGTTGAGCTGAAATAAAAAATGTAGTTGCAGTACAGAAGACAAATCGAAATGACTAACTGCAGTGGCCAGAATCCAGTTATGAAGCAAAGTTGTTGATGGTACTTCTTTAATTTTTCTTTCCTTTTCATATAAAAAATTCGAATTACCAGCAATTCTAAGAAACTTCAATGATTTTTGTGGAAATCAAAATAATTTAAAGTTAAAGTTAACCATAACAAAAGACTCTCCAGCTCCAGAACCTAAGCAGTATCCTTACTTTAACAGCAACAGTTAATTCAGCAGAGAATGTATATATGTATGAGTTAGCACCACTTTCATGGATGATTCCACATGCAATTAAGTTTATTTCATTTGACAATATATTTTAGAGTAATTTCAAAGTTCCTTATCATGCATTTGTTACTTGTGTTACTCCATTTGCCTAAACCTACTGAAAAACATGGACATGTACATTGTAAATTAATATTTTCCAAGTTGCCTTGATCAGTTTTTTGTTGAATGAAATCCACAGTAAAGATATATATATATATATATATATATATATATATATATATATATATATGAACATGAATCATTTGCACAACCGTTATAAAATAAATATAAGAATATTTTTCTAATTATTTTCCAGGCCACTTACACGTCTGAAACATTGCTAGCTGCAATTGAACAAATTTTAATTCATTCAGTTATTTTACTCAGTAAATGCTACAATTATATCAGCAATGTTTTCATCAGTTTGCTGAATGTGCTTTAGATATTTATTACCTGAACAGCAAAACAGCTTTTCTAATTCAATTTCGTAGTGAGTATTGTTCTAATGGAATAACACAACATGCTGCATTATTTAGAAAACTACAGTACTATTAACATAATTTGGAAATATGTTAGGCTTACAGTTAATTATATTTTAAATAATTAGATTACCTAGAAATATAGTCCATTTCTGATTGGGAACTTGAGCCATAAAATTAATGAAATGTGTTTCTCAAATTTGACCAATCATCTGTCGTAACGGAGATTCAATCATTCTCCAAATATATGCCCTCCAATTCACCCCTCATATCATTATGTATTTTCTACAATTGAGGCCCAGCAATAGCTTTTCTACTTGGTGGCACATAGATAGGGAGAAGGATTGCTAATTTTTCTTTTTTAGTGAAAATTAGGTGGTGCTAACTCTTACCTTTGAATACGTCACTCAAACACATAAAATGGAACACTGCACTTAAATTCAAATTTTCCCTGTAGCATTTCCATCTGGCTGCTTGCCTGGTATGTCATTTTGTCCAAATACGTGTCCATAGTTGTGCGAACCCTTTTCTCTGGTGGCTGGATCATTGTATCATTTGAGTTTTTTTCCAAAGATGTTGCATAGAAATCGGTATATGCTACTGCTCTGTTGATAATGGCAACTTTCTTTTCTTTAATTTTCACATTAAACTTGTTACAATCTTCGTAGGAAAGACTTTCACAATATCGAAGATGTGATATAAAGCGCTCAATATGGTTCGTCTATAAGTTTTTTGAGCAGGCCTTGCACTTATTCTAAATGGCACACCATCTCGTAAATCGCCTTTAGGTTGAATCAAGCTCTGAAACTGTTAACTTCTTCAAACTTATCTTGAAGCCAAGTATGATGGTTGATATTCTGCCTTATGATGTCAAATGTTATTTTTTTAGTTTACGTACAAAAATTTTTTAATATGCATTAAGTGTACATACGCCCTAGTGCAAACGTTACATAAAGCCAAAATTTTAGAGACTGTTGTTGCCAATGATACGAAATGCATCTAACATTGAAGCATTCCCTTATAGAGAGTTGGATGATGGAAGCATTGAAAATATAGGTGATTGGGGCATAAAACCTTCAATTTCCGACCCAATTATAAATGATGTAATTATCAACGGGCGTTTTACAGCGGAAGAGTGGAGTCCATTACATCTTGCAATTGCCTTAAATGATTATGATAGCACTAAACTATTGCTGATGCATGGCGCGAAGGCAGATTTGAAAAAAGTATCTAGTGTGATTCCAGGCCATGCCCCATTGCATGTTGCAGCTCGTTACGGGAATCCAGATATCATGAAGATTTTGATTGAGTTTGTCACAGGGAATGTTAACATTTCAGACAACTACGGCATGACTCCTCTACACTATGCAGTATGCAGAGGCCATACGCGATGTGCAAAGCTCTTACTCGACACTGGCGCATCTGCATTGTCTAAAAGTACATTTAATATGACTCCATTAGATGTTGCTCTAGTAACCGGAAATTCTGAAATCATGCAACTTTTAAATTGCGCTGCCGACACCGAGCAGCGAAGAGTTTTGCTCCAATCTTGGTTGGTGTCGTTGAATTGTGGGCAATATTACACAAATTTTTTAGCATCTGGTTATGATGACATAGAATTTATTGCAAGCCAAGGTATCACCGAGGCTGATTTGGACTGTATCAATATTCCATCCTCTCAACTAGGATTGCGTCGGAAACTGTTAGCATTGCATAACATTTCGAAATTTGTGAATGTTTCAGGAGAAACGCAAAATATTGATAGCGATAGAACCGACGAAAGTGCCAATAGTCGATCATCCCACAGCAGCAGTGAAAACAGTGATGATTCAAGTGAAAATGAATCGAGCGATGCTGGTGATAGTAACTCAAAGATGGACAGCATCACTTCCTCAAGTTCGGGTTGAAGTAACATTATTTTAAGCTACCCTCATGACTGCAGATTCCATCGAATAAGTTGTGTATAAATAGTTAAAATTTACTGCTTTGAATCTACGTATGCAGTTATCAATAACATTTAGCAGTATTTTTTTCAACCAATATATAATTCAAAATACTCTTTTCTCGAAAACTTCAATTTCATGATATCTGAAGTAGTGAAAAGTCCAAATATAACTCAATGAAGTCCGGAAATAATAGAGAAAAAATCATATAATACCAATTTCGGCTTCAGATTTCCGGATATCTCAAATTTTGGTGGCCCTAATAGGTTTGCTACATTCAAACTAACTGTACCTCGACTTTTGATATTTTTCTTCTGGCTGTATCAAAAAATGGATCACTAATTTCTGGTTTATATGATTGAAATTAAACCAAGAGATTGAATAGATACATACCTAGGTGAGCATATTTTAATACTTTAGAGTTAAATTGCGCTTATTTTGGGGTAATAAAAAAAAGTAATCCACCTGACGCACATTGCAAAGAAAAATGGCGAATACCTTGGAAATAATTAATCTAAAAATAATATTTCAATGTGCACATGTTGAATGGTTATTTTTCTCTTTTTCCAAAAAATCTTTGGCATGCATTAGAAATGTTAAACGAAGTAGTTCTTTCTTGGACTAATTTCTATTTCAGATAAATGGAATGAATACAAGTCATAGCATTTGTCGTGAAAGTTTTCTAGGTAATGCAGTATTTTTTCAACATCCTGTCGAAAAAGCATTTTTGAGTAATATTTCAGTTTTATTCACTGAATAACGATGTCATTTTACATTTTAAGGTACAATTTGAAAATCGTACGTTGTGATAAAATATATATGTAACGCATTTGAGGTCTTTTTATTATTAATATGCACCATTGTTAAGACTTTTTGAGTTCTTACGTAGAAAAATGAATGAGAATTCAATCACAAAAAAATGGCTATGACACTATAAATTTATAATATACACGATCACATTTGTACATATCATAAGTTCATATTCATTTCAAACCGTTTTTCTAGAGTAACCCGTACTTGATTTCCATCGCATCATGAACTTTGAACTTGGATTCAACGGGCTTATTCTCAGGTAATCCGAGGAAATCTTCGAAATCGATCGTCTCGTCCCTGCCTAGTACAGTTTCTAATCCGACGAAACTGTTGGGTAATCCATAGAGCCTTTGTGTCTGCGAAAGTGCTGCTGCTTCAGTTCTCAACAGCATTGCAAATCCTGAACCATATATTCTTTGTACGTGATCCATTTTTAACTCAAATTCATTTTTAAAACGATGGGCTTGTATTGCTGCCACTGGGTGACCTCCCTGGGTATCTTGCTCAAGCGAACTGATACCATAACGAAGAATATCGGCAGGGTTACGCGCAACTTGCATGCTTTTTCCTTCCATCTCCATTTTTAACTGTCTCGCTGCAAGCAAATGAAAAAGTTGGTAAAGAAAAGATTTCGAGAGTTAAATTTTGATTTGTACAAGAGTTAACTTAAGAAAAAATCCCGCGGGATTAAAATAAAGTAATTGGAGAGGGTAGATTTTCTAATTTTTAAATTTTCAATTTTTTTCTAATTCGTTCGGATAAAAAATAAACTATTCAACGAATTACAGGACCTATTCTATTAAGGTACCGTGAAGCATCATTTGTAAATTACAAAAATCCATATTTCACACTGAGCAAAATCTAGCTATGAAATCAAGCAAACCTCAAGAGTATAACCTGCTCTTGGCCTTTGTTCAGCCATCCAAGAGCCGATTTGAGTAAGCTCAGGATAGTTGAAGAAAAAGATCCATGTGTTTTCAAGAAAGGGGAAGAGAGGATACCAACTTGCTGTTGTTAGATCATTTTGCCCCAAAATACAATAATTTTACAGGTCGTACACAAAACATCATTGCTCAATTACCAAGTCTTACCTTTAAAAACCGGCCAAATGAGAAAGTTGGTGGAAACGATTCGTACAGCATACTTGGGTGCATTTCTTCCTTATTCTTGTTGATGAATGTTTTTGCAGAGAAAAGTGGGAAAATTTTTTGATGCAATCCTAAATATGCCAACTTGATTTTGAGTCGATTTCGGCTTGAGCATAAAAAATTAAGTCAAATCGATACATGTAGATCAAAGATTGGGATGAAATTTGATACTCTTTGTTTTGACTTGCACATTTTCTTATCTGTAGTATGGTGTTATTGCATCCTTCATTTCAGTATTTTTGTTTCTTTGATGCCATTATTGTCTTTAAATAAATTGAATGTATACTAATTTGGACATATTTAAGAAATGCTTTTAAAGGAACCTTTGTTCCAATGACTTTTACAGTATTTTTGTTTCAGGGCGAGATTTGGTGTTTGAACTTTACAAAGGATTTGTTTCCTAACGAAATTCCTGAACTAAGAGAATTCTCTAATTCAATGTCTTTAATATGTAAAATCCACCCATTTCATTTGGATCGGATTGATTATCGTTTACATCCAATCACATCATGAATCCGACTAGGTTAAACCAAATCACATCTTGCTGCCCAATAAATTTCAAGGCAATCATTAAAAATCAGTACTATTTACATCATCTTCATATCTTAACTTGGCTAAAAGCAATCGATTTTGCTCTTCGAGAACTCTATTTTGTCTTTCTAATAGGGGTACCCTTTCTGCTTGCATCTTAAGTTCGGCAATCTGTCCCATCAATTTATTCGTCAACTCGGCCCACTGAGATACCTCGTCGGCATATTCTTTGTGAAGATTTGACTCAATCTCAACTTTTTCTTCGGCACGGCTATTCTCTTGCATTAAGTTCCATATCACCTATGAATAAGAAGACAATGTTAGCTATGAAAGCTTCTTGGGTTCGTAAGATAAATTAAAAAACCTACAGCTTAAATATGTAAAATTTATTTTTTTATCAAAGTTCAACTTTGAATGATAAAATCAAAAACAATGCCAAAAAAATTTTAGCACAATAGTAGGTATAAATAACTGCAGATTCTACAGTACAGGTGATGTACTTAAAAACAACTAATAAGTCCAACTCAAAAGATGTTTGAACAGACAAAAACATATCTTGGAAACTTTTTTTGTTGAAACTTCAGAATTATATCTGAAAGGTTGAAAAGAGTTAAAATAAATTTGCATCTTATTTTACACTACAATAGTACGCAGGAAAAATTGCTACTATAACATTGCAAGGTCCCATAACAATCAAGAATAATGAAAAAACCTGATCTTTAACAGCCAGTGCCTTTTCGTATCGATCCACTCTTCGAATTACTTCGAATCTTTCTGCTGTTTCATGTGGAAAATCAATATCTTCAAGAGTTGTTAAAGAGTATATACCGCTAGTGCTATAGATTTTTTCCATCGATCTTGCTAAGGTTCCGTAATTTTGAATTAGATCAATCATTTTTTCTCCACATTCAAATTCGAATGTATAGCTGAAATAAATTAAAAATACTTAGGATTTGTTCGAACGCACAAATTCGATTATTTTAGCTTCAAAGATACTATCGTTTCTGTTAGCAATTGACAAATTTTAATAGTATTGTAATCTGCTATTAGATTGTAATATGCTGTAAAACTTTTTTTTATTGCAATTGGTGACTATATAATAACTGCATTATGAATTTAAATAATATAATAATTGTTATCCTGACAAATGCAAGTACTAATATGTTATGATTTGTTACTCTGTTACAGTATCTTGTAATATTATGATCTATTAATCTGTCATGCACTCGGAAACAAAAAATAAAAAATTTTCCAATCTAAGGTAATACTCAATACTAAACTTTAAATGAACAAGGTAGTATATATCAATATCTCAGTTGCCTTTGAACACATTTTTTTAATTATGCAACTGCAATATTTTCATTTCATGTACTAGCTGTTTCATTTCTATGAAGTGGCCTAAACTTGAAAAGACACCACTTCAAATCATAAAATTGTAAAAAAACACATCAAGTTGAACTTTCTCATAAAAAAAGTAACCATCAATTAGATAAGTGCATTCCATTTTATTCGAAAATAGTCAATGTAAAATTATCACTTGAAGTGGCGCTTTAAACATGAAAGCCACTTTTCAAATTGGATTTTTCTTAAAATCACCATATTTTCTTAAAGATAAATGTATCCAACTTCGATATAGCACTTTCAACATAAAAAAATTTATCATCTTAAAAGTAAGTTGAAATCAAATCGTTAATTTAGGACTTTCTCTTTGAAATAATCACAAAGTTATTATACTTTAATATTGCTAGCTATATTTAGATACATGTTAGCTTATGTTGATGCAGATTTGTCTAGTATACTAGTCTTTGTTTGAATAAGCAGTTGCAGAACAGTTTTCCAGAACAAGTTTATGTTGAAGTATAACTGTATACTTGAGAGACTCTATAATATCCCTCTGTCTTTTCTATCATCTCTCTGTCTCCCCGTGCTATTAAACACTAACGTATATTCAGCTTTGATCGATTATAGCCGATTTATAATGCTTCGAGCTAAGTCCTCAAATCCATATGGTCATATTCATTTTTCGGGATAAATTTTTTTTGTGAATTAATGCAAAGCCATGAAAAAAGTATTCATTAATTCAAAATCTAGCTATTTACCTTGAGAGTTTTACGTTATCATTAATATTAGATGACGTCACCAATTCAATTTGCTGAGCAAGTTTATCAATTCGGGACAGTTCTGTCAAAACTTCGTTCATTTTTTGGTCAATTGATGACAGTTTTACTGTTTCCGCTGATCTTAACCTCTCTAGTATAGCATTAGAATCAGCAAGAGTTTCACGTTCAATACTTCCCTATAACTCAAATATTCAAGATACATATTTTATGATAATCAGAAGATATCGATGCATAATTAGCTCTAGCCACAAATATTAGAAAAAAGTTGGAATGATTTGATTTTAATCGCATTTAAGCAATATAAAATGATTTTGTTCACTTAAGAATGACCAAGAAATGCATATCTATTAAATTTTATCCACAGTGTTACATCTAAAAAACATGACATTTCGAAAGAAAATAAGCGAAAATTTTCAACAGATAAAAGTATGGCTGATGAAACTTGCGCTTTCACTTACTTACTGCTTCAAATCTCTATCCTTGAACATGTCACACGTAAAAAGAGGCAACAATCACATTGCAAAAGTCAGTAGTTTCAACATTAAACTTTTCACAAGTAAGAGGTCAGAATACATCCTAAATTATTACATTCATTCATTATGGCCACACATTGAATCTATTATATAAAAAATGTCAACATATATTTCCCAACCATATTGAATGCATTTTTTTTATTTTTCATATTGTATTAAACGAGCTACATGAAGTAAGAAATTATACAACACTTCGCCAAGTAAAAATCTAACTTCCGAAAAAACACTATTCTCATGTTCGATCGACTACTTGCCAGAAAGCTGAACTTGTACAAGAGCATGACGCGTGAAACCTCTTGGATGCATTACTAACTTTCACGACCAGGCTAGTGTTTTAAACAAAAAAGGTAAATTGAGTAACCAGAAAAGATGTATACATTTTGAGGATATTACTAAAACGACATGTTTTCCTTGTTGAAAGGTCTGGTCTTGCCTAATTTCCACATTCTTAGTATTACGTTTTATCCTTCAAAACCATTAATCCAAACCCGTTTCAAATTATATTCTTAAAAATATGTCAATTTTCATTCATCCATGAGAAAAAAGTTATTTAAAAGGTTTTTGAAAAAATTTAAACTAACTTCTTTCATTTTAAAAACATTTCATATCGTGTTTAATTAAACAAATTAAAAATAATATAAATTTGAAAGACTTCTCTTTACATGACAAACAAGATATCTTCAATGCTGGTATTGTAATAATTTACACACCTTAGCACTTTTAATTTCATCTGATCGACCAATCAATTGCCTCCTATACTGAAGTAACTGTTCTCGTACAGGCATCAACTTTGTACTCATAGCAGTCTGCAAAAAAATCATAAGTTTACATACTATTACATTGTAAATTCTTCAACGAGCATTTTAAAGATGCCTTTGCATGATATTTAAAAAATTTCTTGAAAATTGAAATATTTTCCAGGCAGTGCTAATTCAACTAAGATGGCTATCTAGCCCATCTTGATGTACAGTTCTTGAGGCTAACATTGATATGTACCAATCAATATCCTACCTATGGTGAAAAATGGATGAAATGACCCAGAAGAACATGCAGAAATTTGCGAACATACACGGTTTTGATTCCATATGAGAATGATTAGCTAGGATAAAGCTAAGTTATGCTTATACTTTTCAAGTCCTCACACTTTTTTCTGGGTGACTTAGATCCTTATGTTCGACATTTTTTAATTAGCTTCCGGAATGAAATTTATAATCAGACATTTGATATGAGCACTGTGAAAATGAATATGGAAATATCGAAAAATAACCTAGCAAAATGAAATTATACTGGTAGCCTAAGCCTTGACCTAGTTTTGCTTCAAACAGGAACCCACAATCCAAGCTGAATTTTTATTGGCTGTTTGACTTTTTGAATCACTTTTGATTCGATATCATTGTTTCAATTTTACATATTCTAAATAGGATTAGATATCTTGTCCCTCTTTTGTCCTTGGTTTGGTTCAACTAACTTGACTTTAGATCAGCTGAAAGCAAATAGCACTATTGAACCGATTCTTAATAAACCGTTTCAAAAATAGGTGAACATATAATTTGTTTTAAATTATTCAAAATTTTTAACAAAATGTGGCCCTAAGAGTTGAAATTCATATTTCTTGCCGAGCAAACATGTTCTCTCTAATCAGGTTGCGTATTAACTCAGCTCACGACATGTAAAGAACAATACGAATTGAGCACAATTTTCTATTTTGTGGTACAAAAATTGATTTTAGTTGAATTTTATTAAACCTAGCCCCAAATGAGTCAAATTTTGGAATTAAATAAGTTTCCTTAAATAATAGTGTAATATAGGAATATGCATTTACAACATAGTAAGTAGAGCATTCCACTTCTCAACAACAAAAATCAATGTAGTATTTAATTCTGAAGACAGATTTATCTTTATGATTTTAATAAATTCGTTAAAATGAACTATTTGATACGATTTCTCTGTTTTGTTTCTGTTATATAGCCAGGCTACCACAGAAATTAGAATGTTGAGCATTAATTTCACAATTCGGAAACAATGGTACATCCCCATATGTAAGTGTAAAGAAATAGATATTATAAAAAGAAAGCTATTACATGTGTCGAGGTACCACACTTACCTGCAATTTAGACTTTCGACGACTATAAGCTTCATGAAGGGCCACAACAGTGTGCCCTAGAGAAGTTTGCTCTGATACTGCTTCCTGGCATAATGGCACCCCCGTCGTCTCATTGAAGTGAGTAAATGAATTCAATTGGTAGTTGTAACGAGCTGGTGAGTTTTGATTTGGTTCATGAAGAGGAATTGGAGAAATACGCTGATCCACAATAAAATCTCTCTGGAATGCATTCTGCTTGCTTCTAATTAAATCAGGAGATTCATAGTCATATTTTCTAGCCAGTTCAGATTTCATCAAGCGTTGGAAATCATCTTTTGAAAGCTTACCATCTCTATTAATATCATAGCGTTCAAATAGCTGTCCAATTTCGAATAAGCTGGACCCATTTAATTCTTGTATAGGGACATTATTTTTCTTTTGATTAATATTCTCTTTCATGAATCTCTGAAAATCATGAGGATCGATATTAGAGCCAGCATTACGCTTTGCATATCTTTCGAATAAAAGTCCGGCTTCGAATTCTAATGATGCTGTATAGTCATCTGTAGTAGGATCTTCCCTTTCACCACCACTCGCGATATCTTTCATTGGCAGGGAAGATTCGGTTCCAACAGTTTTCTTTTCTTTTTTAGAAGACGACTTTTTGACTTTATCGCGGGAGGCGTCTTTGGCAGCATGCGATTTCTTTCCAACCTCATCTGATTTATCTTTCGGCATGGAATATTACAAAGTGTAGGACTCAACTGATTAAGTTTAGAAAGTATAAGAAAAGTCTGAAGGCTTCAATCGGCCCATATTGTTTCAGATGAAGCGGAATTTCATGGATAGTGCTCTTTCGTAACCACCGTTATCGTTTCAAGGACTATCAGTTCTTTTATTATTATCATTCGCATATGACATTGAGCATACTACAGGTTCCGTTAAATTGTAACATCTTACCCGAACATAACACCATGTAATGTACTCAAACTGTCAGATGAATAACAAGACCCTTACATATCTTCGAAAAACGAGCAATACATATTTTTTGTGGGCCAGCCTTTGTCACTAGATGTGACAAAGAGAACAATTTTTAGGCCACCTAAAATTCACCTTTTGGGGTACTGTTGGGTTCATGCAAGGTTATAACCTCTTGCCTTGCTATTAGACAAGGGAAGGTGGACAGCAAGGGTCAGCACAACTAGTGTTTAAGAGCGTGATAAAAAAGTTTGGCACCAATAATATCATGAATTGCCTAGAGCGCTAGTTAAAATGTTAGGGCCGCATTAATAATTGTCATATATGCACCTATTTTGTATGTGCAAAACTCAGCCATTCTCACTTGGAAGTTTTTATTTTATATTGAAAATATGTATTTGTATTTGTAATACAAATAGACATTTAGACATAAATCATACAGAATATGTTACTGTATTGCTAGAGTTGAACTTTAGCAACACAAGACAGACAATTATTCAATCATATGATGGACCAGTAGTAATTGCGCTGTAGCACTATTCCATTGGCTAAAGTGAGAAGATGATGTCAGCAGTCAGAATTCATAAACTGAGAACAGAAACAATGACACAGCTAACTTAGTTATAGGATTAACTGTTAACCAGTTAATTTTTAACAGTATTTTAGTAGTCCCAAATCAAGGAAATACTTCAATTAGCTCACTCTTGTATCTATCAATATATCAGTTTAGCTCTTAAGCTTTTGAATGACTTCTGACTTATTATACTGTTGTATTTCAACTCTTGTTTCTTGTTTGCTTGGGTTCATTTGTTTCAAATCTCTCTCATTTATCCTTAATCTTGAAAGTTGCTCCTGATTGCTTTGAACCCCATTCCTAATATAAAGTCTATTACATGGTTTCTATGTAGACTATTGTTGTCATTCTTCAGTAAAAAATGTTATAAAATCTATTGGACATGGCAACTATTATGCATTTATAAAATCACATTTAATTCTTCTTGAGAGAAAAACACTTCATTTTCTTGTTGCTGAGCTTGGATACTGCTGAAATACTGTCAGGAATTAATTCCTAAGGGAGCTAATTTTATTTTGTAGCTGCGGTACGTTTTTCCTGATGCTATATTGAAGTTTCAGTTCTGATTATGAGAACAAGTTTCAGTTTAGATTATTAGAACAAGTTTCAGTAAGTGATATTTTGTTGTGTTGATGAAGTTATATCACTTCTATCAACACAACTTAGGATGTAGTAATATATGTATTCTGTCACAGATTTCTTGTGCTTATGTTGCATGTTGCATTTCTAACAAATGTAGCATAAATAAAAGTTGGTATTATTCAGCAACTTACAAAATGTGTCAAAGGTAGAACAATTGAAGCTTTGTACAAAAAGAATAGTACATGATTTTTTCAGTAGTTCGAAAAACAAATAAGTTGAGCTCTTTCTACGATATATGCATGGTGCACCTACACCCAGCAAAAAAATATTGGCAGTCAAAAGGCACATTGTCAAAATTTGATAGTGAAATCCTCCAGTCCAGTGAAGAAATTAAATGATAAAAGAACCGGAAAAAAATAGTGTGTACCTCTTGTACATAATTTTATATAATGCAAACTTTTATGAAGTCTTGTAAAAAGGAAAAGTAAAAAGTTATTTAAAAAAGTGCTTATTTGTATGCTTCATAGTACTATTTAATTCCCTCTAGAACATATCTTGTGGTTTCTGAGAAGGATGTTATAAATACTATATGTATATTAGAATCTCATTGGCAAGTTTTATCTCAATGATATGGGCAATAATTTTAAAATTCATCTCAAGCAAAAAAGTTTAAAATTTTTTGTTTATTAATTGCTTTTGAAACAAGTATAATATGTAAAATACAAATTTTTAATTGTCTTAAAGCCCTATTCTTCAAGTTACAAGAAGTTATTTTGTTTACTTGGTAAAAATATGGGGATATTTTTCTAATCACTGCCATGAGATTGACTTTAGGCTTAATCAAATTTAGACCAAACTGCCAACAAATTTATTACTCATGGGTATACTGAGTCAAACATGCACTTGCTGGAAATTTGCGCATAATAGAAAATATAAAATGATCAAGTTCCTAAAAGATTTTAGCTTTGGTAGTGTCAAGACTAACGAATCATATCACGTGTAAGCCAGAAAACCAGAATAATATAACACAGAGATACTACACGTTCAATACTATTTCATTAATCTTAGTTCATGTGTTGACGAGAGTGAATCTCGTCAACATTTTCAACCTAAGCTTACACATACAAACCGAATTAAATCATATAATCACAAATCCCTGAAAGAATCGTAGACAAATAAACATTACACGGCAAAAGCATATTAGATCCTGACAGGTAGTATTTACATCCACTTTTATTTCTCAAAAGTGAGAGAATTGCTGTTAGAAACATAAAACACAACTAAGCACAAGAAACTGCGGCAGAAATGTGTATATTTATCATGCACTAACTGTGTTGATAGAAGTAAGTGAACTCTATCAACACAACAAAATATATAACCCTACTGGTATCTGTGCAGCCAATTTACTTGGAATGTCATAAATTAAAACTAACTGCAGATATTAAACTAGAATCAATCTCTAAGGGGGATAATTCCAAACAACTTGTCATCAAGAAAAAAGTGTACTAATATAATTACTAATGCTTAGAATATTGCTGGCAAATTAAAAACAATTTAAATTTGTCATAAATGCAATGTGAAAATCAATCATTGCCAAAAGAATGCACTAACTAAAAAAAGTAAAAAATATATTTATCAAAACAATTTTTTTCAATAATGTCATTGAAATAAGACAATGAGGTAGTAGTACAGTTCATTTCTGGTTCATATTCAATCAAGCTCCAATTTTTGTTTTGTTTTAGTACAATCAAACTTCCTTTAAGTACATTTGTTGTTAAAGCTACAAAAACTAGAAAACACACATTTCAGCCAAACTTACATGGTTAAAAACTTAATGTTTTTACTGCCACTTTAAATTCAACATTATGAAAAAAAAGGTTCCATATAGGTGAATATGTTGAAATGGTGTATGCTATTGTACAAATTTTCCCACTTATCTCTGCTTCTATGATACAGCAATGTATATTATTATTCCGTCAAAAGTCTATTTTGCTTTTTTAACTTTCTGTTTTCTGCTTGCTTCAGGCCATAAGCATGCTGAACTATTAGCATTCTTAACCTGTATGCAAAATTGAGATACCTCAAAGCTCTATAGAATCACCTCTGACAATTCAAAACTAGACACCATTAAGTTACCTCTTGTTAGGAATGCAACATGCAATATAAACACAAGAAATCTGTGACAGAATACATATATTACTACATCCTAAGTTGTGTCGATAGAAGTGATATAACTTCATCAACACAACAAAATATCACTTACTGAAACTTGTTCTAATAATCTAAACTGAAACTTGTTCTCATAATTAGAACTGAAACTTCAGCATGATATCAAAAGAAATGTACTGCAGCTACAAAGTAGAATTAACTCCCTTAGTAGTTAATTCCTGGCACCTCTACACTCTGTTAAGCCACCACTAATGATTAATCTTAAACCCTATTAAATCTTTTTAATACATCTCATAAGGCATTCTTATAGCATCTACTCTGCTCCACTAAGTCCAGCTCCAGTCCTTTACACTACTATTGCTATACCAAGCCAAGCATTTTTAAACTTTGCCACCCTTTCTCTGACATTTGATGTGTCTTTATGCACATAGCATGGCAGATTGTCAAGTGGTATCTGAGAGCAGTGATATGCATTTTGCTGACCATTAGCTTACACTTATGCGATACACTTCATCCTAGCTGTCCTTACTTTTCAGGCACATCTGCTGCCTCTTGAGGAATATTGGCTGGTACAAACAAGTTTGCTACATAGGTATAATGATAGCCTCTCATTCATTTTCAGCTTTAGGCTATCACACTAGGACTTCTCTATTTCTCTTGTGTATTGCCAGGATCTAATATGTTCTGCCGTGTCATCCGTTTATGCATTTTTACATTTGTATACAGTACTTTCGGGGAGTTGTGGTTATACTATCTGATTGACTTGTATGCATGTGGAATAAGTTGTAGAATGTTGATGAAATTCACTTTTGTCAATGCAGGCAATAAGATAAATGATATAGTAGTATGCATATAATATTCTGTGCTTTGCATTTCCTGGTTTCTTGGATTATATGCATAAATAATTCATTGGTCTTGACATATATTTTGTCACACATATCTTCCAAGTTTGCCCTGCACACTGGATGTTCCGAGCTTACCATGAACACTGATCTTCTACGCAAAGATCTATCCACATCTGGCCCATACCAAGATTTCTATTATCATTATGTCTACATCCAAAGTTCAATTCACACTGGGTACTTGTCCGGTTTTTTCTATTCACTGCAAATCCCCACCTCTGATGTTACATTTATATATGAAATGCACCTGATGTTACACTC